>OU744300.1:0-7500 GCA_916610205.1 Griposia aprilina | reverse complement strand
ATCATTCACAGATGATACGACCACTGAGTGAAGAGGCTCTCGGATGTTTTGCTTCGGGCCGGCGGCGACTTCCGCGAAAGACGGACCTTGGTTTGCGACGTTACGAGGGGCCTGCTGTAGTTGCTCCGACAGAGCCTGGGTATGCTGTTTGCACTCTTGCATCACCTGCTTGTGCTGTTGCAGGCCTTCCACAAGGCTCTTCATTAGCTCTGTCGGTTCTTCTGTGGTTGGCTGAGGCCCCTTTTGGGTTTCCACTTTTTCTCCCACTTCAGCTCTTCTTCCTTTTTCACTTTCTGCCTCCTTTACCAGCTGGTAAAGTCTTTCGACCGCTTTCGTAATCTCATCCTTTATTTCTTTTTTGAGGTTTCTGGAGCTGAGTAATTGTATTTTTGCCTTTTGGAGACAAGCCTTTGCTTCCGTGGTTCTGTTTAGGTACCTCACGGGTTGCGCTTCTCGTGGCGAGCTCTCCTCAGACCCCTGAGGCTGTTTCGGCCCATCAAGCTTACTCTGGTGTGCGAGCGTTGAGTTGGATTTAATTTTGGGGGGAGTAGTCAGTGGGGCCTTCTTCGGCGGCGTTGGAGTTTTAAGAAGCTGTCCAGATCTCGGTTTATCAGCCTCCCACTCCCCGACACTACGCCTCACCGACGGCCCAGCCTGTGCTAATCGTGGCCTCCCCGTATCCGAATTTTCCTCCGTGACCTTTGCCTTATTCACTGGTGTCCGTATACCAAACATTTTGATTGGACGGGTTGGGTACTGCAGATCGACGAAGTTTGTCAGTGGACACTTGTGTCTGTTACTGAATCCCTGTAAAGGGGGGATCAGTGGAGAGTAAAAATAGTTATAAAATACGAGCCCTGTAACGAGGACTCAGTCAGGTCAAATAATAATTATTAAGTTAATTTATATATGCCTCGAGGTACGCTAATGGGTCTTGAAAAACGTTTATTTTCCTAACTTTCTAATGCTAAATAGTAAATATGTAGCTGGAAGAGCTAAAAACATAAACTAAGTTTTTGACTAAAAATGAAAAGTTTACCTGGCCTGTGAAGACAGGGAGGGCGGGGGGGCAATTTTTTGAATTTTTATATACGCTAGGCGCACGTGCGAGATGTCAAAAGACGCGTCTCCGCGCGGGCTAGCGACCTATAGAGTGACTGAGATTTATGCTGAAGAAAAATTTTGAAATTTGGTCGAAAAACGTGTTTTTCGGCTGAAAAACGTGTAAAAACCTGAAATTGCGGCTACCAAACGGGACTCGAGCACGCGGATCGCGCACCAGAACACAGGTAAGGCAGGTATGTATCTATTAAAATTATGACTAAGCGGATTTTGATGATAGATTTTGAAATAAAAAATGTTATTTAGTTTTCTTTAGAAAAATATTGAAGATTTCTCTAAGTCGATGAGTGAAAAAATTTTTTCACGTTTTTGTCAATTTAAAGTTGTCGAATAGCAGGACGGAGCCTATTTAAAATCAAAATGGCTGAAAACAGCTTGAAAATGCGTCACCTGGATGCAAAGTTATAACGATTTTATGTAATTGCTGCCTGACTAAGGTGGATTTCGTGGTTATATGAATTTACTTGTTAATATTGTTTTTGAATTTCTATGTATGCTAGGCGCACGAGCGAGGTGTCAAAAGACGCGTCTCCGCGCGGGCTAGCGACCTAGAGAGTGACTGAGATTTATGCTGAAGAAAAATTTTGAAATTTGGTCGAAAAACGTGTTTTTCGGCTGAAAAACGTGTAAAAACCTGAAATTGCGGCTACCAAACGGGACTCGAGCACGCGGATCGCGCACCAGAACACAGGTAAGGCAGGTATGTATCTATTAAAATTATGACTAAGCGGATTTTGATGATAGATTTTGAAATAAAAAATGTTATTTAGTTTTCTTTAGAAAAATATTGAAGATTTCTCTAAGTCGATGAGTGAAAAAATTTTTTCACGTTTTTGTCAATTTAAAGTTGTCGAATAGCAGGACGGAGCCTATTTAAAATCAAAATGGCTGAAAACAGCTTGAAAATGCGTCACCTGGATGCAAAGTTATAACGATTTTATGTAATTGCTGCCTGACTAAGGTGGATTTCGTGGTTATATGAATTTACTTGTTAATATTGTTTTTGAATTTCTATGTATGCTAGGCGCACGAGCGAGGTGTCAAAAGACGCGTCTCCGCGCGGGCTAGCGACCTAGAGAGTGACTGAGATTTATGCTGAAGAAAAATTTTGAAATTTGGTCAAAAAACGTGTTTTTCAACTGAAAAACGTGTAAAAACCTGAAATTGCGGCTACCAAACGGGACTCGAGCACGCGGATCGCGCACCAGAACACAGGTAAGGCAGGTATGTATCTATTAAAATTATGACTAAGCGGATTTTGATGATAGATTTTGAAATAAAAAATGTTATTTAGTTTTCTTTAGAAAAATATTGAAGATTTCTCTAAGTCGATGAGTGAAAAAATTTTTTCACGTTTTTGTCAATTTAAAGTTGTCGAATAGCAGGACGGAGCCTATTTAAAATCAAAATGGCTGAAAACAGCTTGAAAATGCGTCACCTGGATGCAAAGTTATAACGATTTTATGTAATTGCTGCCTGACTAAGGTGGATTTCGTGGTTATATGAATTTACTTGTTAATATTGTTTTTGAATTTCTATGTATGCTAGGCGCACGAGCGAGGTGTCAAAAGACGCGTCTCCGCGCGGGCTAGCGACCTAGAGAGTGACTGAGATTTATGCTGAAGAAAAATTTTGAAATTTGGTCAAAAAACGTGTTTTTCGGCTGAAAAACGTGTAAAAACCTGAAATTGCGGCTACCAAACGGGACTCGAGCACGCGGATCGCGCACCAGAACACAGGTAAGGCAGGTATGTATCTATTAAAATTATGACTAAGCGGATTTTGATGATAGATTTTGAAATAAAAAATGTTATTTAGTTTTCTTTAGAAAAATATTGAAGATTTCTCTAAGTCGATGAGTGAAAAAATTTTTTCACGTTTTTGTCAATTTAAAGTTGTCGAATAGCAGGACGGAGCCTATTTAAAATCAAAATGGCTGAAAACAGCTTGAAAATGCGTCACCTGGATGCAAAGTTATAACCGGTTAGGTTAGGTTAGGTTAGGTTAGGTTAGGTTAGGTTAGGTTAGGTTAGGTTAGGTTAGGTTAGGTTAGGTTAGGTTAGGTTAGGTTAGGTTAGGTTAGGTTAGGTTAGGTTAGGTTAGGTTAGGTTAGGTTAGGTTAGGTTAGGTTAGGTTAGGTTAGGTTAGGTTAGGTTAGGTTAGGTTAGGTTAGGTTAGGTTAGGTTAGGTTAGGTTAGGTTAGGTTAGGTTAGGTTAGGTTAGGTTAGGTTAGGTTAGGTTAGGTTAGGTTAGGTTAGGTTAGGTTAGGTTAGGTTAGGTTAGGTTAGGTTAGGTTAGGTTAGGTTAGGTTAGGTTAGGTTAGGTTAGGTTAGGTTAGGTTAGGTTAGGTTAGGTTAGGTTAGGTTAGGTTAGGTTAGGTTAGGTTAGGTTAGGTTAGGTTAGGTTAGGTTAGGTTAGGTTAGGTTAGGTTAGGTTAGGTTAGGTTAGGTTAGGTTAGGTTAGGTTAGGTTAGGTTAGGTTAGGTTAGGTTAGGTTAGGGTAGGTTAGGTTAGGTTAGGTTAGGTTAGGTTAGGTTAGGTTAGGTTAGGTTAGGTTAGGTTAGGTTAGGTTAGGTTAGGTTAGGTTAGGTTAGGTTAGGTTAGGTTAGGTTAGGTTAGGTTAGGTTAGGTTAGGTTAGGTTAGGTTAGGTTAGGTTAGGTTAGGTTAGGTTAGGTTAGGTTAGGTTAGGTTAGGTTAGGTTAGGTTAGGTTAGGTTAGGTTAGGTTAGGTTAGGTTAGGTTAGGTTAGGTTAGGTTAGGTTAGGTTAGGTTAGGTTAGGTTAGGTTAGGTTAGGTTAGGTTAGGTTAGGTTAGGTTAGGTTAGGTTAGGTTAGGTTAGGTTAGGTTAGGTTAGGTTAGGTTAGGTTAGGTTAGGTTAGGTTAGGTGAGGTTAGGTTAGGTTAGGTTAGGTTAGGTTAGGTTAGGTTAGGTTAGGTTAGGTTAGGTTAGGTTAGGTTAGGTTAGGTTAGGTTAGGTTAGGTTAGGTTAGGTTAGGTTAGGTTAGGTTAGGTTAGGTTAGGTTAGGTTAGGTTAGGTTAGGTTAGGTTAGGTTAGGTTAGGTTAGGTTAGGTTAGGTTAGGTTAGGTTAGGTTAGGTTAGGTTAGGTTAGGTTAGGTTAGGTTAGGTTAGGTTAGGTTAGGTTAGGTTAGGTTAGGTTAGGTTAGGTTAGGTTAGGTTAGGTTAGGTTAGGTTAGGTTAGGTTAGGTTAGGTTAGGTTAGGTTAGGTTAGGTTAGGTTAGGTTAGGTTAGGTTAGGTTAGGTTAGGTTAGGTTAGGTTAGGTTAGGTTAGGTTAGGTTAGGTTAGGTTAGGTTAGGTTAGGTTAGGTTAGGTTAGGTTAGGTTAGGTTAGGTTAGGTTAGGTTAGGTTAGGTTAGGTTAGGTTAGGTTAGGTTAGGTTAGGTTAGGTTAGGTTAGGTTAGGTTAGGTTAGGTTAGGTTAGGTTAGGTTAGGTTAGGTTAGGTTAGGTTAGGTTAGGTTAGGTTAGGTTAGGTTAGGTTAGGTTAGGTTAGGTTAGGTTAGGTTAGGTTAGGTTAGGTTAGGTTAGGTTAGGTTAGGTTAGGTTAGGTTAGGTTAGGTTAGGTTAGGTTAGGTTAGGTTAGGTTAGGTTAGGTTAGGTTAGGTTAGGTTAGGTTAGGTTAGGTTAGGTTAGGTTAGGTTAGGTTAGGTTAGGTTAGGTTAGGTTAGGTTAGGTTAGGTTAGGTTAGGTTAGGTTAGGTTAGGTTAGGTTAGGTTAGGTTAGGTTAGGTTAGGTTAGGTTAGGTTAGGTTAGGTTAGGTTAGGTTAGGTTAGGTTAGGTTAGGTTAGGTTAGGTTAGGTTAGGTTAGGTTAGGTTAGGTTAGGTTAGGTTAGGTTAGGTTAGGTTAGGTTAGGTTAGGTTAGGTTAGGTTAGGTTAGGTTAGGTTAGGTTAGGTTAGGTTAGGTTAGGTTAGGTTAGGTTAGGTTAGGTTAGGTTAGGTTAGGTTAGGTTAGGTTAGGTTAGGTTAGGTTAGGTTAGGTTAGGTTAGGTTAGGTTAGGTTAGGTTAGGTTAGGTTAGGTTAGGTTAGGTTAGGTTAGGTTAGGTTAGGTTAGGTTAGGTTAGGTTAGGTTAGGTTAGGTTAGGTTAGGTTAGGTTAGGTTAGGTTAGGTTAGGTTAGGTTAGGTTAGGTTAGGTTAGGTTAGGTTAGGTTAGGTTAGGTTAGGTTAGGTTAGGTTAGGTTAGGTTAGGTTAGGTTAGGTTAGGTTAGGTTAGGTTAGGTTAGGTTAGGTTAGGTTAGGTTAGGTTAGGTTAGGTTAGGTTAGGTTAGGTTAGGTTAGGTTAGGTTAGGTTAGGTTAGGTTAGGTTAGGTTAGGTTAGGTTAGGTTAGGTTAGGTTAGGTTAGGTTAGGTTAGGTTAGGTTAGGTTAGGTTAGGTTAGGTTAGGTTAGGTTAGGTTAGGTTAGGTTAGGTTAGGTTAGGTTAGGTTAGGTTAGGTTAGGTTAGGTTAGGTTAGGTTAGGTTAGGTTAGGTTAGGTTAGGTTAGGTTAGGTTAGGTTAGGTTAGGTTAGGTTAGGTTAGGTTAGGTTAGGTTAGGTTAGGTTAGGTTAGGTTAGGTTAGGTTAGGTTAGGTTAGGTTAGGTTAGGTTAGGTTAGGTTAGGTTAGGTTAGGTTAGGTTAGGTTAGGTTAGGTTAGGTTAGGTTAGGTTAGGTTAGGTTAGGTTAGGTTAGGTTAGGTTAGGTTAGGTTAGGTTAGGTTAGGTTAGGTTAGGTTAGGTTAGGTTAGGTTAGGTTAGGTTAGGTTAGGTTAGGTTAGGTTAGGTTAGGTTAGGTTAGGTTAGGTTAGGTTAGGTTAGGTTAGGTTAGGTTAGGTTAGGTTAGGTTAGGTTAGGTTAGGTTAGGTTAGGTTAGGTTAGGTTAGGTTAGGTTAGGTTAGGTTAGGTTAGGTTAGGTTAGGTTAGGTTAGGTTAGGTTAGGTTAGGTTAGGTTAGGTTAGGTTAGGTTAGGTTAGGTTAGGTTAGGTTAGGTTAGGTTAGGTTAGGTTAGGTTAGGTTAGGTTAGGTTAGGTTAGGTTAGGTTAGGTTAGGTTAGGTTAGGTTAGGTTAGGTTAGGTTAGGTTAGGTTAGGTTAGGTTAGGTTAGGTTAGGTTAGGTTAGGTTAGGTTAGGTTAGGTTAGGTTAGGTTAGGTTAGGTTAGGTTAGGTTAGGTTAGGTTAGGTTAGGTTAGGTTAGGTTAGGTTAGGTTAGGTTAGGTTAGGTTAGGTTAGGTTAGGTTAGGTTAGGTTAGGTTAGGTTAGGTTAGGTTAGGTTAGGTTAGGTTAGGTTAGGTTAGGTTAGGTTAGGTTAGGTTAGGTTAGGTTAGGTTAGGTTAGGTTAGGTTAGGTTAGGTTAGGTTAGGTTAGGTTAGGTTAGGTTAGGTTAGGTTAGGTTAGGTTAGGTTAGGTTAGGTTAGGTTAGGTTAGGTTAGGTTAGGTTAGGTTAGGTTAGGTTAGGTTAGGTTAGGTTAGGTTAGGTTAGGTTAGGTTAGGTTAGGTTAGGTTAGGTTAGGTTAGGTTAGGTTAGGTTAGGTTAGGTTAGGTTAGGTTAGGTTAGGTTAGGTTAGGTTAGGTTAGGTTAGGTTAGGTTAGGTTAGGTTAGGTTAGGTTAGGTTAGGTTAGGTTAGGTTAGGTTAGGTTAGGTTAGGTTAGGTTAGGTTAGGTTAGGTTAGGTTAGGTTAGGTTAGGTTAGGTTAGGTTAGGTTAGGTTAGGTTAGGTTAGGTTAGGTTAGGTTAGGTTAGGTTAGGTTAGGTTAGGTTAGGTTAGGTTAGGTTAGGTTAGGTTAGGTTAGGTTAGGTTAGGTTAGGTTAGGTTAGGTTAGGTTAGGTTAGGTTAGGTTAGGTTAGGTTAGGTTAGGTTAGGTTAGGTTAGGTTAGGTTAGGTTAGGTTAGGTTAGGTTAGGTTAGGTTAGGTTAGGTTAGGTTAGGTTAGGTTAGGTTAGGTTAGGTTAGGTTAGGTTAGGTTAGGTTATGTTAGGTTAGGTTAGGTTAGGTTAGGTTAGGTTAGGTTAGGTTAGGTTAGGTTAGGTTAGGTTAGGTTAGGTTAGGTTAGGTTAGGTTAGGTTAGGTTAGGTTAGGTTAGGTTAGGTTAGGTTAGGTTAGGTTAGGTTAGGTTAGGTTAGGTTAGGTTAGGTTAGGTTAGGTTAGGTTAGGTTAGGTTAGGTTAGGTTAGGTTAGGTTAGGTTAGGTTAGGTTAGGTTAGGTTAGGTTAGGTTAGGTTAGGTTAGGTTAGGTTAGGTTAGGTTAGGTTAGGTTAGGTTAGGTTAGGTTAGGTTAGGTTAGGTTAGGTTAGGTTAGGTTAGGTTAGGTTAGGTTAGGTTAGGTTAGGTTAGGTTAGGTTAGGTTAGGTTAGGTTAGGTTAGGTTAGGTTAGGTTAGGTTAGGTTAGGTTAG